>CM049579.1:33159194-33206694 GCA_027123335.1 Amphiprion clarkii | reverse complement strand
CTGCCTTGAGGTATCTATATAATCTAATATAATGAGGGCACAGCGGCGGGAACATTGTCACCGCTCCACATTCACTTCACATTAATTGGCAGCGAAGATGAGAATTCTCTCAATGAGGAGCGTCGCAATGAATCACGGACACAGACGTCCTTCGGAGTTTATTTAAAGTGAAGGATGTATTTCTTCCAAATGAGCCCTTAATTCACATCTGCAGCCTCGTTATCACTTCATATGAGAACACACACCTCGGCAGAGCTGCACATAATGAACACAAACAACCAGACAAAGGCACATAATCACATTATCAGATGAAAACTTTCTTTAGAGAAGTAATTTTTCTTATTTCTTATTTCTGTGGCATCCTGTGGTACTTTCTGCACATGTTACTGCATATTACTGCATATAAAGGCCAGATTTAAATTACAGTGAGATCAGTAGCTTAACCCTCCTGTTGTCTTCATTTACAGGCACCAAAAAATATTGTATCCTTGTATGAAAAAATCCAAAAATTCAGCAAAAAAATTCCCCAAATTTCTGAAAATTTGCAAAACCACCACCACCCCAAAAAAAAAAAAAAAAAAAAATAATGGTTGATTTTTATGTGAATTTTCTTATTTTCTTATTTTTAGCATTTCTTTTTTTTTCCGCCAAAAAATGTTCAAAGATTTCCCAAAAATGTTGAAAATGTGGACATCAGAAGTTTCACTGTGAAAATATATTTTTTTTCCCCACATTTTCAAACTTTAAAACGGGTCAATTTTGACCCGCAGGACGACATGAGGGTTAAAATAACTTGATTTTTATGCAGAAATCTGATGAAGTCTCCTTTGTATTCGTCCACAGCTGCTTACTTCCTATAGATTTTTATAGGTATTGGCACTTTGGATGCTGAGGTCAGCAGTATCAGTGTCCTGGAAAAAGCACCGTTTCAGCAACAAATGAGATCCATAATATTTATCGGACGACCATGAACAGAAATGTGCTGTTGACTGAGTTAAAAGGGCAAACTGGTCAGAGTTTATTCCACTTGAAGTACTACTTTCTGCCGCTGTGCTTCTGTTTTTAAAGGCTTAGTCTCTCCAAATAGTACTTTCTTGAGAATGACTTGTGGTTTTAAAGGTGATTTCATGGCTGCAAAACTGTGCACATAAAAAATCCCCTTGTAGAAACTGTTGAAGAACGTCGTCTGCAGCTAAACTTTCATGTGACTTCTACATGCAGTGTGTAGGGAGGAGCTCTGGGTGGATGGAGGACGTACAGTGCTCTATATAGTGACAGGATTTTGATATTGGAGACTAAAAATTTGCATCTTGGGTCCAATTTTTGAACAATAAAAGTATTTAATATCCAAAAGGCACCTTAATAATGTGCTTAAAGGTAAAACTGTTTATATTACAACCACTTTCAGGCTCTTTTATGTTAATCTGACAGCAGCTGACTGTGATGACTTCATGTTTAAAGCAGCATTTTGCTCATTTTTTCAGCAAAAGTCGCAACGGCAGCCTTTAAGGCTGAACTGATGCCGACACATTAACAGTAATATACATTATTTTTCTTCTTCTCCTGGAAAATATTGATTTTGTCTAGATTTAAACACAATAAAACTGTCATTTCAACATCAAATATTGTTTAAAAAAAAACCCGTAAAAGATGCTTTATGTGCTTGTTATTCACAATTTTGATCTGGTTTTTTGCACTCTATATGTAAATTAATACTATTTCTGCAAATTTTACTACATATGTAATGCAATTTTGAAAAAACGGGTTCAATGCATTAAATAAAAGGACAAATCATTATTTGCCATTTTAAAATCTTTAATATACATTGTTTTTCTTCTTCTGTAAAATACTGACATCTTTTTTCTGATTTAAATACAGTAAAACTGGGCAATTTCAAGATCAAATATTATAAAAGAACATAAAAAATGTTTTATGTGGACATTATTCACAGTTTTGGTCAGTTTTTTTCACAGATAACGTGTAAATTAATCATCATTTTCTCTGATTTTACTAGATGTTATCTGTAATGTAACAAAACTGAGACAATCGGTCTTTTCTCTCTACCTGTCCCCAGCTCTCTCCACCAATGAGCAGCCAGAGCAACGGCGGGGAGGCGGTCCCTGCGTCTCGGTCCAATCAGAGGACGTTCCTGGATGACGTCATCCTCACCTTCAGCTCTCCGATGGCGTGGCTGTTGGTCATCGCTCTGATCATCACCTGGTCAGGAGTCGCCATCGTCCTGTTCGACCTGCTCGACTATAAAACTCTAGCAGGTACTTCACTTCATTCTCACCTTTTAGAAGATCTCATTTCTATCATTTCTACCATTTTTTACCATTAAAATGTGATTATAATGTGTTTATTTTAATTCCAAATGACACTTTCCTTCCACTCACCCATTTTCAGTCACACATCCATGTTCCATTGTTCCAGACATTTTTGAAGCAGACTTCAAAAGTGGACATAATCTCATGAAATTCATATTTTCAACAGCATCCGGACGTCAAGATACAGGAAAGAGAAAAATCTCAACTCATGTTTATAACATGTGGTGTGTTTCCTGTTCACTTGACAGACGGATGCTTTGGAAATGACAGTTTTCTCACTTTCACACGTTCAGTTGACCATATTTCTGGGTGTACGTCCTTAAAGGAGACTTGTACACCTGCAGAACGGATTAAAGGACATTTCTTGGTGTTAACTTGGACACAGAAACAGTCAGAGAGCTTCACTGTAATGTTGAGCCACAAACGGAGGACCTTAAAGACAGAAATAACTCCAAAACCTGCCATAAAATATATATTAATATTATTTTACTTTTTTTTTTAAAACAAGTAACAGTTTTGGACTAAATGTTAATTAATTTTTTGTATTTTATCCCTTTAAATTCCAGTTTGTTTAAATAGTGCCACTGATGTTTAAATACAAATTATTATTATTATTATTATTATTATTATTATTATTATTATTATTATTATTATTATTATTATTATTATTATTATTATAGTAATAATAACAATAATATCAATACTACTACTAATAACAATAATAATAATAATTGTCATTAATATTATGTTAAAAACTATTATATATTAACGTTATTTTCCTCTTTTTTTTTACTAACATCAGTTTTGAATCAAATATTAATACATTTTTCAGGATTTCAACCCTTTAAATTCCTTAAATGTTTGCTTACTTGGTTCCATTAAAGTTCTTTTTTTAATCCCCACAAAAATCATAATTTTCCATATAATAAGCAGTAAATGCATTTTTATTTATTTTTAAAATTGTCACAGTATTGTATATGTCAGCGATTAGTTTGTTTACATGATGTTATTGTTGTTTTCCATGAAAATCACACAACATAATTTGTTTTCATACAATAAAAAAAGGATGAAAAATATATATTTGCATTATTGTTATCACAGTTCAAAATATACCAATTATTAGCAACTACATTGATTGCTGTGAATTATTATATTTTTGTGTAGTGTCAGATATAAAAATAGCTCAGCTGGAACTTCATACAAAGTTTTATAAAAAAAATAATACTATATATGAATATTTTTCCTTTTTCACCAAATTAGATTTCAAATATTTAATTCAGTTTAATTTACAATTAAATGTCAATCTGTTAGATCATGTGGTTGTTGTTTTGTTTTGTTTTTTGGGGTTTTTTTTTGGGGGGGAAAGACATTTTTGTATCTTCTTTTAAAAAAGGTCATACTTCCCTTATCAAAAATACTACTATAAAACTATAAAAATGTTTTTATTTTCTGCTTTTATTTTGGTAGATTTTTATTCAGCATCAGGCCTGATTATAACCGCCAAATATTTATCAATTTTCAACATTGACTACATTGTTTTTATGCAGCGTTGAATTAAAATAAACTCACTAAAGATAAACATAAATGAATATTCTATATTTTCTAGGAATAAAGGACCCAAACTGAATTATTTTTCATGTAATAAGGTGCAAAGTATAGGTTTTTCATGATCACAGTCTGGGATGTGTCACTGATGATTATTTTGAATTCCGTGTTTCTGCAGATTTTTAATCACCTGCTTTGCATCATCAGCTGCTGCCTCAGAAGCTCGTTTTAATCTCGTTATCTCCGACTCAACACTTAATTGTCTCCAGTGATCACACTGTGTTTTCTGTGATCCCGCTTTAATTACTTCAGATAACACAGAATGAATTTCCCGGCGACGCTGTTGATTAGTTGAAGTAAAACGAAACACTCCAGATCCTCCTTCAGACGTCTTGTGTTCTGCTAAAGACCGTTCAGACGTTCTGTGATCAGGATTATAGAACCGTTAATTCATATCTGCAGATAACGAGAAGAGCTGACGGCAGCGAAGCATCCGGCTGGATTTAAATCACAAAAATAAAGAAGAACCGGAGGTGGCAGAAACATTCAGACCTCGTAAACACGACTACAGTGTAGAAATACTCTGCTACGGGGAAAAGTCCTGCATTCTAGTCAAAGTTCTGCATCAAAACATACTGAATTCATTCAGATCATAGAATGTTTGGATACAGAACATTTTATAACGTTCCTGTAATGTGATTTATTGAAGGTGGAACATTTTGTCTGTTTGTTGAGGGAACACATTAATAGAACGTTCTTCTGTAAGACGTTCCCACAGTGATCAGTCCAGTCTAGTTTATTTATCACATCATGTTTCTAATAATATTTATACCCATAAATAAGGTTTATTTGGACTTTTTCCCCTATTTTCCCGGCATTTAGAACCAAACTGCTCTTTTATAGAACCTCTAGAACCCATAAACCTCCATCATCAGCTCACATTTGATGAAGTTTAGTGAATAAACCTCAAAGGTCAAACTTCTCCTGCTCACAGAAGGAAATCAATCCCTGCGTGGCTCCAGTGTGCAGCTAATCCACTGCAGTAATGACCTTTCTATCCGTTCTGCTCACATCACCACGTTCTCCTCCACGTTCTCCTCCACGTTCTCCTGCACCATCACCACGTACCAGGATTATCCTGCAGGATAGTCCCACCCTCTCATCTCTAACTCCTCTATTCTCCATCCTCACGCCGCCCATCACCTGCCATCCCATCCAAAGACTACACTTCATACTGTGACGACCCCGTTTGTTTATCTCCCGGTAAAAACCAACACCAGCGGTTTGGATGCACGGCTTGGATGTGGAACGTTGCATGTGAAAGTCTAATCTGGTCAACCCTGGTGTCGTCCTGCGGGTCAAAACTGACCCGGTTTAAAGTTTGAAAATGTGGAACAGAAATATATTTTCACAGTGAAACTTCTGATGTCCACATTTTCCACATTTTTGGGAAATATTTGAACATTTTTTTGGTGGAAAAAAAGAAATGTTAAAAATGTTTCTTAAGAACATTCACAAAAAAATCAACCAAAATCCAGCGAATATTAGAAGTTTTGCTGATATATATGGAATCACTTTAGATATTTGTGGGACTTTTTTGGAAGATTTTTACTCATTTTTTTGAAAATATTTGCAAGAATTTTTTGCCAAATTTGGGGTATTTTTTAAAAAAAAAATAAAACATTTAAGGGAAACTTTTAAAGAATTATTGTAATTTTCTTCCTAGAGGTTTTGCAAATTTTCAGAAATTTGGGGAGTTTTTTTGCAGAATTTTTAGATTTTTTTCAGACAAGGAAACAGTATTTTTTGGTGCCTGTAAATGAGGACAACAGGAGGATTAAAGGATAAATCAGCACTAAATCAGAGCAAAACTTTACGTCCACCTGTGGGTGAAGTCGCTTGTTTTCTGCCCTAGAACGTCACTTTGTTCAGGTTCTTAGATGTTCTTCAGTCAGAATGCTGAAGATTTTTGTAAATGTTCCGCAGGATTAATGGATTCAGTGTTGATTTACCTTTTAGAACATCAGCTGGCAGACAGAAAACGCTCCCACAACGTTGGAGAACATTACCTGCATGTTCTAATAATGCATTTAAAGAGAGTGTTCTGATCAAATGTTTGAAGAAAAACAGATGATGTTCTGTTGTAAGGAACATTCATAAAATGTTTTCCAGATGTTATCAAGGCCTCAGATAATTTGTGTAAAACGTACCTGTACTGTAATATACAACAAAGGTGGAACATTTTGCCTCCAATGTTCCGGAGATGTTTTGTTGATGTTGTTGAGGAGTGCATCAGAGAACGTTCTACCGTAAGACTTTCCCACAGTGAAAACAAATGAAAGATGTTCTCAATGCAACATTCCAAACAACGTTTTCAGGATCTTATCGACATCTTAGATGACAAACGTTCTTTATAGAATGTTCCTGTAACGTGTTCTATTAACAGAGGTGGAACATTATAATACTATAATGTTCTGAGGATGTTGTGGAGAGAACATTATAGAATCTATAGGACGTTCCACGGTATTTAATGATAACAAAGGAGGAACGTTCTCAGTGTAACTTTCATTCATTTGATTTTAGCTTCAGTCGCCACCAAACATTTTTAGAACATGTTTACTTATCCCACCTTTAAGAAGAACATTCTAGTAGCTAAAAGTTCTTCATTAGTAGAACTCTGCAGAACGCTTTTAGAACAAAGAAAATTTAAACTGGTACTGCCTTGATCGACTTCTTGATTTAATTCATTGTTTTTAGAGTTTTTCAGTCTTCATAGCTATAGTTAGATGACAAATTAAAGGAAAAAACATCTTTTTTGGCCACAAAACAGAAATTCAGGGAATAAAACCAAAACCCTGAAGTCCTTGAATGAGATTTTACTCTTTTTCTAAACCACTTTTCATGCTGTGGAGACAAGTAAGCATCTTTCGTCCAGGTCTAGTAAACACAGTTCCAGAGTTTAAGGAGCCGCTGTCCTCCAACATCACGGTTATCTTCTATTTCCCGGAGCAAATATTTGCAGGCCGACCGAGACAAAAAGCCGGACAGCATTTTTAATCACAAGGTTTTTCTCCCGGCACGACGTTTCAATAAAAACCAGAGCGCGTACGTGGAACAGCAGGGGTTTTTTTTTTAGACATAAAAGACGAAAATTCAATTCCTGCCGCAGCAACGGAGCAGAGATAGAAGGTTGGTTTTTTATTGCTCATGTTATGGGAACATAAAGCATAAAGTCTGAAATATCACTCATTCAATTTCAACGTGGAAACTCAGTTTAGGGTTAGACGAGGACACAGACAGTCTGCAGGAAAACGAAACACGATGAAGCAGTGGATAAAATGCAGCAGGATGGAAAACAGACAGAGACAAACCTTCGTTTTTTCTTTCTTTCTCTGGTGGAAATAAAATCATATTAAGCGGTTATTCTGTGACCCTGAGATGACCCCCATAAGTGGGTCAAAAACGGTGATCAAAATGAAATTTGCACTATTATTTCTCATCATGTCATTGATTTATAATCTGAAATACTGCAAAGCTGAGAGGTATCCCCACATGATGATACTGCCACCACCGTGCTTCACTGTGGGGATGTTTATTAAGATGTACAGTGTTTGGTGTCCATTAAAAATAGCATCTAGTCTACACAATATCTCAGGAACTATTAAAGATAAAAGCCTAAAATTTTCACAGTTTTTTCTCATCATATCATTGATTTATAATCTGAAATACTGCAAAGCTGAGAGGCATCCCCACATGATGATACTGCCACCACCGTGCTTCACTGCTTCAATTCCTGTCACAGCAGCAGAGCTAGAGATAGAAGGTTGTTTTTTATGACTCATGTTATGGGATATAAAGCATAATGTCTGCAATATCAGTCATTCAGTTTCAGCGTGGAAACTCGGTTTAGGGTTAGATGAGGACACGGAGAGTCTGCAGGAGAATTAAACACAATGAAGCAGATACAGGAACGGAGACGTAGAAAAATACAGTTATTCAGAGGAGATTAAAGCCGAGTGGATAAAACGCAGCAGGATGGAAAACATCTTTCTTTCTCTGTTTATTCTTTGCTTTGGACGTTAAAACTGCCACAATATCAGCCTCATTATCAGAAAAAATAGAAATCTGAGCATCATTTAGCTTCTTCTGAGAGTTTTTCTGGAGTTCTTTCTTTAAATCTCTGCAGCACAATTTGTGTTTTTCATCTTTTTTGTGTGTTTTTTTTTTAATCATTTTTGATGTGCTAAACTACAAAACCAAAAGGCAGAGAACATGAAAGTAAGACGACGAGGGAAAAGAGTGGAAGAAGGAATAAAAGCTGGGCGTCTGCGGTGGCAGTCAGAGGAAATGTCGCTGCATTAATCGGCTGTTTATGAGGCTCCAGTGGTCGATGCGACTCCTCCACACCAGGCGAGGAGGGAAATTAGACAGATCCTCAGAGGGAAGCACAGCAATGCGTTTAGCGCTTTAGCGATAAATGTGCTAATCCGAGTGTTCCTCAGAGAGATGGATGCAAAACACCTGCAGCAGTTTGTCTGAAGAGCAGCTTCACAACAGTTTCTACCTTCACAGAAGTCACGCTGCATGATGGATGCACCTTCTGCAAACTAAATCTATGATTCTTCTGAAAATCAGTGCAACGTAAAGCTAAAATAGCACTAATTAGCTTAGATTTAAATGATGAAAAATGGCTTTTAAAGTCACTTCCATCTCAAATCATCAGGTTCCTTCTACTCAACAGTCTCTGATTTGCTTTCTGAGATAATTATTCTTAAAAATTGCCAGTCACCTTGAAATTTGAGGTTTGAACAACAATATGTCAGAAAGTACTGATTAAAAAATAAATAACTCTGCACTAATATTTCTCATAATTTCATTGATTTTTAATCTGTAATATTGCTAGGGTTAGCATCCCCACATGATGATACTGCCACCACCGTGCTTCACTGTGGGGATATATTAACAAAGGTGGAAAACTCTGCCTTCGGTGTTCTGAGGATGTTCTTAACCTTCCTGTTGTCTTCATTTACAGGCACCAAAAAAATATTGTTTCCTTGTCTGAAAAAAATCCAAAAATTCAGCAAAAAAATTCCCCAAATTTCTGAAAATTTGCAAAACCTTCAGGAAGAAAATTCCAATGATTCTTTAAAAGTTTCCTTAAAAGTTTTATTTTTTAAAAAAAAAAAAAAATCCCCCAAATTTGGCAAGAAAATTCTTGTAAATATTTTCAAAAAATGAGTAAAAATCTTCAAAAAAAATTCCTAAAAATATCGAAAATGATTCCATATATATCAGTGAAACTTCTAATATTTTCTTTAAGAACATTCACATAAAAATCAACCAAAATGCAGTGTTCTCAGTACAACATTCAGAAAGAAGTTTTCAAGATGTTGTTGAGACCTCAGATGACAGAACGTCCTTCATAAGACGTTCCTGTATTGTGTTATATTAACACAGGTGGAACATTCTGGTTGAAATGTTCTGAGGATGTTCTTGAGGGAACATATTATGGAATCAATAAAACGTTCTCACAATGTCAACGCAGGAATGTTTTCATGGAACATCGTGGCAAAACGGTCTGATGACGTTGTCGACAAACAAATTTCAAGAAGAACATTCTGGAAACTTCCCTCCGGAAACATGAGTAGAACTTTCTCAGAACGTTTTTGGGAACATCGTTGCCAGATCAGAAATTGTTTCCACCATGTTTCTTGGCTTATTTATGGCTTGAACTGACTGGAATAAAGCTGGTGAGTGACGCTGCTTCATGTTTACAGACGACGCCAGAGGTGGAAAAGCAGGTAAACGTCTTTTAATTCTGCTTGGATTGTTGTTGTTGTTGTTTGTTGTGTTCTGCATTGTGGAGAAATAACATGTTGGGTATGAAAAGTGTGCGTTTCCCTTTTTATCTGCGTTAAAACCGTGAATGTAACACTGAATGAAACCTGCAGTGAGCTGAGCTGAAGGCTGCTGATGATCTTTGTTTGTTTGTGTTTTTATTTTCCTCTCAGCGTCGCTGATGTTTACGTCTCTGTTTCAGGTCTTCCTCCTCCACCTGCCATCGCCAAGAGAGGAATGAAGCCCAGAGGCAAGCAGAAACTTCCTCTCTGTCACGTTCACCACAACATTTAAGTCATGTTTTTGTAGAGACCTACAGGGACATAAGAAAGTTCTAACAGCTGCATGGAGGGAGGAAAATAACACCCACACGTCTGTACAAATACGAGGTGGTTGCTGGGTAAAAATGTCCTTACACATCATTTTAATACAGCTTATTCTACAAAAAAACCTTCTAAAGTGATCAAATTGGTGATAAATACGTGGATTTTAAGATATGGAAAGACCTGCAGGAGAAGAAAGTCACCAAAACTGTAGAAACTGGATCAATCTGCTGAAGAAAAATCTCATTAACAGCCACAAAAAGCTGTCGGTTTCCCAGGATAAATTCAACCCTGGTTTCTTCATTTGATTTTCTGTTCACCTCTTTGTGTCTTCGTGTTTCCATTTTTTTGGATTTGTTTACGTTGTTTGTTCCTGAACTCTTTGTCTGCTTTCTGTTTCTTCACCTGCATGATTTTTAAGCCTCTTTGCATTGAAGGCCACTTTTTGTTCCTCGTCTGTTTCCTGGATCTGAATCCTTGAACTGAAAATTGTAGAAAGAAGCAAAATAAATGGATTTAATAAACTATTGGGCACCTAAATTCAATAAAAGAGGCGAAAAAAACAAGAAAATACAGCAAAAAATAGAATGTAGAAAACAAAGTCTACATAAAGGATGTACAGATGTTTTAACCCTCATTTTATCCTGTAGGTCAAATTGACCCGGTTTAAAGTTTGAAAATGTGAAAAAAAAATTTTTTTTATAATATTATCACCATCTTGTTTGCTTATTTGGCCTAACGAACATTTATTTACATGAAAATCTCTGTTTTCCTTCATGCAGTTTCACTTAAATTCAATGCATAAAAAATTCAAAAGAAAGCACTTGTTCTCTTCAGATTTAGTTTTAATGTTTTATATTTTTATTCTAATTTACAGTAGGTGGGATCCGTCCAATAAGATCGAGCCCCGCCGTGGTCCCCGCTGACATCACGGCGGAGGAGAGCGCTGATTGGCTGGAGATGCTGTGGAGCTTTGCAGCCAGTCTGGTGGCTCCTGATGAGGAGGAGGAAGGTATTCAGCAGCTAACCGAAACGCTCACATGTAAGAGAACATCAGCTCACACTCACTAACCATCAGTAATGACTCATGTTCTTCATCCAGCAGGAACGCTCACAGACTCACAGAACCATCATGAATTAAAAGCATTTTAACACCACATTCTGGGAGGAAGGAGATGAACTTCACATCAGTTATCAGAAGAAATGTTCCTTTAACCCTCGTGTCGTCCTGCTGGTCAAAACTGACCCGTTTTAAAGTTTGAAAATGTGGAAAAAAATCTATTTTCACGGTGAAACTTCTGATGTCCACATTTTCAACATTTTTTGATGGAAAAAAGAAATGTTAGGATCTATAAAACGTTCCAGTAATGTTCCACAGTGATACCTGATAACAAAGAAAGAACGTTTTATAGTTTCTTTTATAACAATTCTCTAATGTGATACATGAAAGGTGGAACATTTGGCCCTTTTGCTGGGGGAACACTTTATAGAACGTTCTGTATAGAACATTCTCACAATGTTCCATGATAACAAAAGAACAATGTTCTCAAAGCTACATTCAAACAATGCTTTCCAGATGTTATCCAGATAGGAGACGTTTCTGTGCAATGTTCTGCGGTTGTTTTGGGAATGTTCTTGAGGAACACATTACAGAAGCTATAAAACGTTCCAAAAATGTTCCACAGTATAACATGAAAACATTTAAAGAACATTGTCTGTTTTATCATTTTTGATGGCATTCCTGTGTTGTGATATATTAAAGGTAGAACATTTGGCCCTTTTCCTGGGGGAACACTTTATAGAACGTTCTGTATAGAACATTCTCACAATGTTCCATGGTAATGTTCTCAAACCAACGTTCAAACAACGTTTTCCAGATGTTACTGAGACCTCAGATGACAGAACGTTTTTTAGGAGATGTTCCTGTACAAGGGTGGAACATTCTGCCTGCAATGTTCTGGGGTTGGTTTGGAGATGTTCTTCAAGGAACACATTATAGGATCTACAAAACATTCCCATAACATTCCACAGTGTAACATGAGACCAAAAAAGAACATTTTCAGTGTAACTTTAACTTTTGGGAACGTTGGAGCACTACGATGTTTTTGTCAAACACTTTTAGAACATCTTTAGTTCTCCTACCTCGAAGAAGAACATTCTGGATACTGGGAACTAAAGAAAACTTCCTGCTCAAAACATTAGTAGAACTTTGCAGATCTTTCTCAGAACATTTTTGGATTAAAGAAAAATCCAGCTGGGTAATATTTAGAAGATGTTCTGAGACTGACGGGACGTAAAGTTGTGTTTTTACATGAAGAACAAGAGGAACAATTTATTAAAAGAACACGTTAAAGGTCAAAGAACCAGCAGACAGATGGAGAAATAACAGCTACTAGAAATATCAGCTGATTTTTACATTTAAAGAACCTTTTCTCTGTGTGAAATAGCTGCAATCAGTAGTTTACTATGTGTTCCAGTATTTATTCTGATTGTGTTTTTCAGCTTTCCACTCCGAGGAACTTTGAAGGAGACGAGAACGTTGAAAGCATTAGAAGAAGAAGAGGAACTGAAGGTCGAGGACGTTGTAAATTAAACCACTCTGATGTTATTTTCTGTCTGTTATTAAATGGAATTTGATGAATTAAAAACTCCCCAAAGTGAACTTTGGGCTTTGGTTTCTTTTCTTAAGTTGACCTCCTTATTTTACACCATTTCAGAGTCGATGTTTGTCCAAACAGATGCACATAAAGTCAAGTTTAAACTTCTTAAAACGAGCTGTTCGTGTTTTGAATTCACATTTTTAGTGTATTTGTGCTACAAAGAGTCAGAAATCAAACGGCCTCCGTTGCTCTTGATGTAATTAATGTATTGTCTGGGTCTTTGTAGCTGATTTTTCTTCTACAAAAGAGACGCTGTGGGCGAGAGCCAGCAAGCTGTCTGCAGTTCTGTACTTATACCTTATATAAGGTCTGTTCTGTCTTTTTGAAATGAGAGGAGACGATTCTTTCAGTAAACTAAAACTGAAACAGCACTTTGTGTATCCCAGCTCGACTGAAAACATACAGATCATCTGAAAGCAGCAGCGAAATAACAGATAAAGGTATTTTTTCAGACATTAAATGAGTATTAGTGTCTGTTTTTATCATTTCAGTTGAAAATAAGCAGATTTAAATGATTTAATGGTGAAAAACTAGATTATTATGTAGATTTAGGATTCATTTGGGCCATTTTGTGCCTTGTTTGTGTGGTTTTGT
This sequence comes from Amphiprion clarkii, assembly GCA_027123335.1. Taxonomy (NCBI): domain Eukaryota; kingdom Metazoa; phylum Chordata; class Actinopteri; family Pomacentridae; genus Amphiprion; species Amphiprion clarkii. The sequence goes on along the minus strand of CM049579.1, from coordinate 33,193,407 downwards.
GTCTCGTTTGTGTCATTTTATGTCCTGTTTGTGTTGTTTTGTGTCTTGTTTTTGCCATTTTGTGCCTTGTTTGGGTGGTTTTGTGTCTCGTTGGTGTCATTTTATGTCCTGTTTGTGTTGTTTTGTGTCTTGTTTTTGCCAATTTGTGTCTCATTTGTGTCGTTTTGTGTCTCGTCTGTGTTTTTTTTTGTATTTGTTGTTGCCATTTTGTGTCTCATTTGTGTTGTTTTGTCATGTTTTTGCCATTTTGAGTCTCGTTTGTGTTGTTTTGTGTCTTGTTTTGCCATTTTGTGCCTTTTTTGTGTGGTTTTGTGTCTCATTTGTGTCATTTTATGTCCCGTTTGTGTTGTTTTGTGTCTTGTTTTTGCCAATTTATGTCTCATTTGTGTCGTTTTGTGTCTCGTCTGTGTTGTTTTGTAATTTTTGTTGCCATTTTGTGTCTCATTTGTATTGCTTTGTCTTGTTTTTGCCATTTTGTGTCTCGTTGGTGTTGTGAAAGCAGCAGGGAACAACCTGTAACCTGAGTTTTATCACAGATCATTTATTTAATATAAAATCCATCCACTTCATGTAAAATGTGTGCAACTAGTGTTAGTGGATCATTATTATTGATGCTGTGTGTTAACGCTGCAGCTAGTGGAGGTTCAATACGTTCTGTTCATAAAACAACCAACCAGCATCGTGGGAATGTGTTTCCAGTGTAATGAAATTATGAACTCAGATTGAAAGTCTAATGAAATCCTCGTTTTGTTGCAGCTCGAATGGATTTTAACAACATTGCAGTGAACCAATCATCTCTGCGACTAAACGGGGACGGATTTCAATAAATGACACATTATTATCCATTCAAACCACGCTTAGTTGGAGGTTTTAATAGAAATGAATCTATCGGATCAAGACTGTCTCACGATATAATGGCATAATCAAAGTAAAAGTGAATTATAGAAGTGTGTTTGCTGATCCAAAGGCAGAAGATCGGAAGATAAAGTCACTTGACGTGTTGTTTTTCGTTAACAAAAAACTGCTTTGATTCATCGAACACCAATCAGGTGAGGGTTTGTTGGGTTCTTGAGCTGCATCTAGATGATAATTAAACACAGAATTATTGTTGTGACTGTTTTTAATTAAACCCTTTAAGCAAAGAGACACAGAGTGGGAAATTACACTGCATTTTTATGCTGTAATGAATATTTTTCTTTAATTTAGGAGGAATATGACCATTAGGGAAATGTAGACTTCTTTGCAGAGAAAACTTTGCATCTCTGCAACTCGCTGATAAGCAGCTCATTTGTTTAACCTGCAATAAACAAAAAACTGTAAAAATGTGCACTTACACTGCAACACAAGTGCAGTCAGTTGGTGCTAGAAGTCACAATTAATTAGATGAATCATCTGAGTGCCATGAATGTGTCTGAGTGATTTTGCCTCTTGGTGCTGGAGTGTGATGAGCATATAAACACATAAACGCAACTTTTTAGAGTGCTGTTGCTGATCAGGGTGAATTAAAAGTATCTTTCTCCTCATTTAAGATGTGATCAATGTACGTAAAGATGGATGAAATTCTTCATGATGCTCAACTTTAAATCCTAACAGAAATTAAAGAGGTGAATTCTATAAAAAATCATCACTCGTACATTTGTCAGAAATGGTAAAATTAGCTATTGAGAGTAAAACTATTTCTTGCAGCAGGCTGTAAATATGTTTATTTCTGCTGTAAAGTTGCACATTTTAACATGGAGGTCTATGGGGATTGACTCACTTTTGGAGTTAGCCTCTAGTGGACAATCTGGGAACTGCAAATTCTGGCACTTCTTCAATATTTACTTCAGTTTTTAGACATAAATACATGCAACAGTGATTTTAAAAAGTGAGCAAAGACTCTGCTGACTCTTAAACACTCAGATTTTCTTTTAAGTGAAACATATTAAAAAGGAGACGGTGTCGGACCGACGCTGACGTCTGCTCTCACCGCAGCAACAGTAAATATTCAACATGTGAAAATGTGACGCAGGTTTATCTCCAAATCTGCACACTACAAGAATTGTGTTTCCGCCTGTACAGATATGTGTGTGTCTGTGTAATGCACCTAGCCCGAGGGCCAAGGTTGCCAGGTTGTGTAAATAAATTAAAGCAACAAATTATGTTTAAAAGCTTCTCCCTCAGGCCAGGAAAAACTCAGATCCATTATTCATGGCTTTTACTGCCGGGAATCTAAAGCCAGGTGTCTGTGTGTGTGCGTCGGTGTGTGTGTGTGTGTTTTTTTTTGTCAATTATTCAAAGATTAACCGCCCTTACCTCATCGCATTATCTCGTTGATGAAGCTGAATAGCATTTACATTTTGATACCAGTAATGAAACCACAACAGCGACTGGTTGAGCCTCTTTTTAATGCTGCAGCAAATGGACAGATTCTAGTCATAATATTGCAAGAAACCCGTCGAAGCTGACGTCGCAGGTTTGCTTTGCATCAGATTTCAGTAAACAGGAAGAACATTAGTGTGTTTTCAAGCTTTGAGAACACACCCGTCTTCAGAATCTTCTCTCCTGGAGGTTAAAGCTTCCAGCTGAATTCGTGTACGTGAGCGGAGAGCTGCAGTCGTTTTTCCAGGTCAGCTGACTTATAATTCACTAAAAGAATCTCCCACAGCGTCGGTTTGACTTTAACGGGAACCTTCTTCACACATGAGCAAACCAATCCAGCTGCTCTATTTTCTACTGCAGAGCATCAAACGCTGAAATACAGACTCAGAATAATACACTTCATTTCTGTACGAACTTTGCACAATAGTACAAACTGTAAATCTGGGTAACATTTCCAATATCAGTCATCTTTTTGCAGGTTTAGCTTTAGCATCTTGGTGCTGGAGCATATAAATGTGTAAACTCAACTTTTTAAAGTGCTGTTGCTGATTAGGGTGAATTAGAAGCCTTTTTCTCCTCATTTAAGATGTCATCAATGTATGTAAAGGTGGATAAAATCCTTCAAACAGGCGATTTCTATAAAAATTTACCCCAGTTAAATTAACTATAGAAACCAAAAGTATTCCTTGCACCAGGTTGTAAACATGTTTATTTCTGCTGTACAGACGCATAATTTAACATGGAGGTCTATGGGGATTGGCTCGCTTTTGGAGTCAGCCTCTAGTGGACAATCTGGGAACTGCTGTTTTTGGCACTTTTTCAATGTTTACTTCATTTTTTTAGACGTAGATTTTGCCTCTTGGTGCTGGAGTGTGATGAGCATGCAAATTAAAAGTATCTTCCTCCTCATTTTCTGCTGTTAAAGTTGAAAAGAGTCACCTTTTAACATGTATTTCCAATGAATAAACTCAAAAAAAGCAACACTAAGAAGACCAGTTTCTGCTGCTGAGGTCAAGTGTTTCCGCTCAACGAAGTTTTAGCAGCTAGAGGCAAAAAACTCTGCAATCACAACGTGTCTGAGAGCGATGAGGTATAGTCTGTAAATATCTTTCATTAAATGTCTGCTTGCATTAAAAACAAAACCCACCAGCTGCAAACTCTCCGAAGCTGCAGCGTCTTACAACCACCTGAAAGCATCATTCATATCTAAAGCGTGAAGAGATCGGTGAAGCAGTTCTGCACCTTCCAATGTTGAAACGTGTGTCGGACTCTTGATTCTCCTGAAGAGGCCACAAAGAGCGAAGTGGAGGAAACGTCTCAGACTGAAAACGGATGTTTGGCAGCACCTGGAACAGACAACTCAACAGGACCATGTGCAGCACTGTGGAAAATGGAAGTGGAGCAAAAAAATCCCCCTCTGTTTGTTGGAGCTTGTTAAAGTCTCTGCTGTTACACCTGTTTCACTTCAGTTCTAAAAGACAGCAGTGTAATTGTGTAGAGGATGCTCCTCTCTGCTGGGTCTGACTCCTCTGAGGGAAGTTTTCCTGCAATGAGGAGAATCTAACCTGGAAGCAAACGACATATGATCACCTGAGAACACAGTGGACATACTGTAGTAGCAGTAGTATTTAATATATATATTTGTATTGCGTAGGTGTAGTGTAACAACGTCACTGTCAAGCAGATTCTGACTGTGTTTGATAAGATGTTTCCTAGTTTAACACTAAATTAGTCCGTGCACATTTCCCCATGTGATGTTTTGTGTCAACAAAAACAAATCAATAATACATTTTTAATAATTTTATGGTCACCAGGAATGAAAATGTCAATACTCTGACAGCAACAGTTCTGTTCCAAGCCATGCTTTGGCTGTTTAATGTTGTTTTTTCAATCACAAAGTGCCCATAAATAGTATCCACTCCCTTGGAAGTTTTACCTCTTTTTTTGTATTTCAACGTTGACTCAAGGTCAATATAATTTAGCCTTTCCTGCAAAAATGTACAAAAAAAAGGCTCTTACATGTCCAGTGAAAACAGATTTCAAATAGCAGTAAGTAGAAATGTCAACCTTTGGTCGCTATCACAGCATTTACTGACCGCTCCAGAACTTCCACCTTGTTGTCTTGAAGCCACTTCTGAGGATCTTTGGCTGTTTTCTTTTTCTCATCATCTTGATGGAAAACAAATCTTCTCCAAGTCTCAGCTCTCTTCAGACGACATCAGGATTTCCTCCAGGATTTCTTTAGAATTTGCTGCATCTATTATATCCTCTACCTTTACAAGCCTTCCAGGACCTGCTGCTGAGGACCATCATGATGCTGCCACCTCCATGCTTCACATCATGATGCTGCCACCACCATGCTTCACATCATGATGCTGCCACCTCCATGCTTCATGTCATGATGCTGCCACCTCCATGCTTCATGTCATGATGCTGCCACCACCATGCTTCATGTCATGATGCTGCCACCACCATGCTTCATGTCATGATGCTGCCACCTCCATGCTTCATATCATGATGCTGCCACCACCATGCTTCATGTCATGATGCTGCCACCACCGTGCTTCATGTCATGATGCTGCCACCACCGTGCTTCATGTCATGATGCTGCCACCACCATGCTTCATGTCATGATGCTGCCACCACCGTGCTTCTTGTCATGATGCTGCCACCACCATGCTTCTTGTCATGATGCTGCCACCACCATGCTTCACAGTTGCGATGGTGTGTTTGTGATGATGTTCAGTGTTTGGTGTCCACCAAACATATCATCTAGTCTGATTACCAACAAGCTCCATTCTGGTCTCCTCAGAGCAAAGAACCTTCTTCCAGGTGTCTTCAGAGTCTCCACATGTCTTCTACTGAACTCTAGTCCAGATTTTTCCAACAGAGTCTTTGTCTCCATAAAGGTTTGACTGGTGGAGAACAGACAACAGTTGTTGTATGAACAGTCTCTACCATATCAGTGGCTGAAGCTCGGAACTCCTTCAGAGGAGTCATTTATCTTGGTGGCCTCTCTCACTAGTCTGATTCTTCTAACACCTTCAGAGGAGTCTTAGGTCTTTAAGAGGAACATTCTGGGAACTAGAGTAAAAATGTTCAGCTGAAAACATGAGAAGAACTTTGCAGAACTTTTTCAAAACAATAGATTCTAGCTGATTACTTGTTACATTTGGTATTGACCTGTTTTGAGGAGCAACTTTGGGTTTCAGTGTCTTGCAAAAGGACACTTTGAAGGGTTCCAGATCAAACCACCAACTTTGCAATTAAGGCACGACCCAGTCTACCACCTGAATGACTGGTATCTTGCTCAGCAGCAGAAATGTATCTACAATTATAAGAGTTTTATTTAAAAAATGGATAAAAGTAATAAAGTAGAACACCGCTCTGCCTGGAAAAGCAGTCTCACAGGGAATAATGTGTCTGACTTGGCAGTTGAAGAAAGAACAAATTATAAAACTTGGATGTTTTCTGCACTAATGATCCAAAAACACGGAGCATACATCTTCTTTCTCGACTTCTTCTCTTTGCGATGCCAGGTTTGGTTCTTAACTTCTCCCCCATGAAGCTGAACTCAGCAGCTGTTCGGGGTTGAAGGTCCAAACTGTTGGAGCGGCAGTTTCTGCAGAAGCTGCCAGTTTTCTGACGGCGAGTTCAGCTTCACTTTAATGCATGAGGATGTTTCTACGAGACACTCGTTTTATGATTTATTATTCAGGGTTTTTCACCCACTCGCATATGAAATAATGATTCTTCCACAGACCTACAGCAGCTTTTTAACATCCAATGTCATCTATCCGTGAATCCGGAAGAGATCGGAGGATCTGCGGTGCCACAAACCTTTGATCAGAGTTCTCCAGTGATGAGCTTCATGCCGCCAGACGTCCGGAGTGTGTTTGCAGACAGCATCGGCGGTGCTCTGCTGAGTCTGTAATCACAATAAGCTGTTTACTGTACATGCGTGTTCATATTCTCTTCATTACCAACTCCTCAGACTGTATTCTCACACAGGAATCGAGCACAAACGCCAACATCGGAGCAGATTACGAGCCTGCAGGAGCCGACACACACTGCTTGGTGCTGTGGTGCTGCTGCTGCTACTCTGATTACCGCCTCAGCGGGAATTTGGGGGCTGTTCAAAACAGAACTGGAGACGGGTTTAACCAGGTTACCGCACAAAAATGTTAAATCCTCAAGTGTAGCTCTCAAAATCAAGAGTGCCAATTCACCCGTGGTCCTTGCTGTGAAACCTTGGCTGGTTAATGCCGTGTGATATGAATGACAGTTTAAATCAGCACCAACAAAAGCAGAAACTCTTTCTCTCTCTTTATTGTTGGAGATTTTGGAGGAATAGTTTTCTTTCTTGGCTGCTGAGAGTTTAATGAGGAGATTAAAACTGCTCTCATGCCTGTGATCATGAAACAATCAGCAGATAGTTAGCTTAGCTTAGCGTAGAGGCTGAAACAGGAGCAAAATCTGTACAACGAACCCTCTAAAATTCCTGATTTTAAAGATGTAGTGCAAGATTTTTACATATAAGACCGAACAGTTTCACTCAGTGCTGCAGAAGTCCATCAGCTTCAGGTAAATCTCTGCGGATTTCACAGTTTAATGGAGTTTTAAATCTGGTTTCTGCTCTAATGCATGAGTAGTGATGCAGCAATAACTGGTTTGACAGAACTGAGGATGGAAGAAACTGTAGAGACGGAGTAGCTGCAGAAGCAAAGAATATGGTGGAATATATGGAGGAAGATCCAAGGAAACATCCAACAAAAGATCCGGATGCTGCCTGATAAGAAAGAAGATTCAGAGGAAGGATTAGAGACTGAAAGATAAAGACATCAAGGCATACTTCATGAGCATGCATCTACAGTGTTTGTGTTATTAGTCTCAATGCTAGAAAGGTGAGACTAAAGTTCTGCTGTCTTGACTCCCAAACTCTATGTTTTGACCATTCAGGAAGTTCCGTTGCCTGACTGACAACTAGAACCCCATACCCCTCCTTAAAATCACAACTTGTCATTTTTACACTTTTGTTTTTGCACACATTAAGCACAGAGGACATGGTGTATTTAGAGATGCTGGTAGCCTCATACAGCTAGATTAGCTGCTTGCCCATCACCAATCTTTATGCAAAGCTACACCGACAGGCCACAACCACCCGGATCGTATTGTTTAGGTCCTCCTTGGCTTCCTTTGGGTTTTGTGGGTCGCAGTTTGGAGCCTAATTAGCATAGTTATTTTACAGATTTTCCTCTGTTTTGTTGGATTGCAGACACTGTTCCCTCTAAGCTGTGCGCGTGCGCAGTTGCGCACTGCTGACACGGTCTCCACGCACAGAAAATCTGCGCTGCGCACAAAAAAAAATCCAACCTAAATTGTAAATAAAATAAACACGTAACAATTCATTCTGTGCTATTTTTCAGTGTGAGTCAGTGAGTGACCGGTGACTGGCTGCTGCAGCCAATGATGCGATTCACATACGTATTTACCATTGTCTGTATATAATGGTATTTACGCAGCTAATCAACGTCAGGCATCCTTATGTGCAGCCACCGTTGTTGTCATAGATATGAATGAGTAGATAGGACACGCCCCTTTGAGCTGCGAGCTACGGCGAGGCTAAGCTAGTGGGGACAAAGTTTCAGTGCATTCCGTTGATGTAGACGGCGTGAAAAGTATGCCGGCTCACTGTGCTGCATACAGTTACACACTACGTCGTACGATTGAGACAGACAGTCTGAGGACTGAAATCTTCTAAGTTCCTGAGTAGTTCTCTGTTAGATTGAACCTTCAGACAGTCTGAGGACTGATATCTTCTAAGTTCTTGAGTAGTTCTCTGTTAGTTTGAACCTTCAGACAGTCTGAGGACTGAAATTTTAAAAGTTTCTCACTACTTCTCTGTTAGTTTGAACTTTCTGGTTAACAGAAGCCTTAAAACTTGTGACCATGAACCTTGATTTCACATTTAGACCATCCATCTGAGTTCTTCTCAGACCTTCACCTGTGGGTTTTTTAGAAATCCTCAACAAACTTTGATTCTCTTCACTGAACAGTAAAGTTTGTGGAGATCAGAAGGTAACATTAGTTTGATCAATGCCTTCAACTACTAGTAGACTTTATCTGGAAAGCAGTTTTCTGAAATGAGTTCTTAGTAAATCTGTCCACAATCAAACCAAGAACACAGAAAGAGGAAATTTTTGAAGAAACAACTTGATGTTTTCATTTCAGACTAGAAAACGCTTTAAGACCTTTATGTTTTTGCTCTTTTTGATCGTTTTGTTGTCTCTTCTGTTTAATTTGATCTTCTAAAGTCTAACTGGTGTCTTTTGACATGTTTTGTCTTTAGTTTGATTCTTCTTAAATGTTTAGTTTTGCTCTTTTCTCACCTTTTATTCTTTTCTAATGTCTGATCTGATTTAGAAATGTTTTGTCTTTTTAATGTTTAATTGTTTTTTCAAATGTTTTATCGGCTTGTTTGAGTTTCTTTTTCTTTCCCAATATTTAATGTTTCGATTAAATCTTTAAGGTTTCTCTTTTTAAATGTTTTACCACCTTTTAATGTTTAATATTCTTTTTAAATGCTTAATTGTATTTTCTGTATAATTCCTATTTGAAGTTTTATTGTCTTTAAGATCTAATTTTCTAATTAAACATTTAATTTTTTAAATAAATGTTTTGTCTTTTTCAGATTTTTATTGGATAGACAGACAGGAAATGGGGGGAAGACATGCAGCAAAGGGCCGTGAGTGGGAATCGAACCCTGGCTGCTGCATCAGGGACGAGCCCCTATACATGAATCACCTGCTTAACCCGTTGAGCTATACGGGCACCCATGTTTTGTCTTTTTAAAGGTTTAATGATCCAATTAAATGTTTTGTCTTTTTAAAGGTTTAATGATCTAATTAAATGTTTTGCATTTTTTGAAACATTTAACCTTCTTCTTGTTGACTTGTATTTTTTAAATGTTTAATTGTGGAAAATATTTTAGCTGTAATTTTGAATATTTGTATTTTAAAAATTATGTTTAATTTCATAACGACATGTATTGTATCTTGTCGAATTATCTCATTCAATATTTTGTCTGTTTAATATAATTTAATGTAATTTAATGTTTAACTCTATTAAACAGACAAAAATATTGAATGAGATAATTCGACAAGATACAATACATGTCGTTATGAAATTAAACATAATTTTTAAAATACAAATATTCAAAATTACAGCTAAAATATTTTCCACAATTAAACATTTAAAAAATACAAGTCAACAAGAAGAAGGTTAAATGTTTCAAAAAATGCAAAACATTTAATTAGATCATTAAACCTTTAAAAAGACAAAACATTTAATTGGATCATTAAACCTTTAAAAAGACAAAATATTTAATTGGATCATTAAACCTTTAAAAAGACAAAACATTTAATTAGATCATTAAACCTTTAAAAAGACAAAACATTTAATTATAAAATTAAATGTTTAATTAGAAAATTCCATCTTAAAGACAATAAAACTTCAAATAGGAATTAAACAGAAAATACAATGAAGCATTTAAAAAGAAAACTAAATATTAAAAGGTGGTATATGTATATATAATTTAATTTAATTTAATTGTATTTAATGTTTAACTCTATTAAACAGACAAAATATTGAATTAGATAATTCAACAAGATACAATACATGTTATTATGAAATTAAACACAATTATTAAAATACAAATATTACAAATTACAGATAAAATATTTTCCATCATGAAACATTTAAAAAATACAATTAAACAAGAAGAATATTAAACATTTTTTAAAAAGTTAATTAGATTATTAAACCTTTAAAAAGACAAAACATTTAATTAAAAAAATAATTGTTTAATTAGAAAATTACATCTTAAATTTCTTAAATCTTTTTAATAATAAAACTTTCTAAAAGTTTTATTGTATTAATTTTTTTCCTTTGATTTAATTGCTTTTTTAAATGTAGTTTATTTCTTTTATCTTTTTTTCTGTCAAGATTTTAACCCCAACCTTAAAAATGAAATAAACCCTTAAATCACAATGAAAATACTTCTGTTGTCACAATCATGAGTTAGTCAGTTATTCACTTTATCAATTCAACTTTATTTGTTTAGCACCTTTTACACAGATGACAAAACTAAACAAGCAACGAGAAAAAACTGCTAAAACTGATTAAAATTCAAAAACATTTTTAAAAAAAAGATTTATCATGGTAATAAAATCTGTTGTGTTCAGGGGATGGAGGGAGTTTATTGAAGTCTTCTTGGGCTCACATGGGAAATCATTTAAAATATAAACTTGATATTCAGTCTAAGGAAACTGGAAACTGCAGAGTGACAGAAGAACCAACAATATCTCCTGTTTTCTCCTTTAATGATTCGACTCTTCTTGTGCTTTCAGACCAAAGAACTGCAGACTCTTCACAACCTGCTCAAACTCTTGGTACAGGACCTCACCACACGGGTCAAGAAGGTTTCCATCTCATTTCTACTCTGAAGCTCACCTTCTCCTGCTCAAACTGCTGACAAATGTTTCTGCTGCTCTAAAGTCTGGTCTCTAGAACTTCCTAAAAACTCTCAAAGTCTCTTCTGCTGCAGGTTGCTTTGTAGAACTGTTGCAGAAAACCTCACTAAACCACATGGAGGAGCCTCAAGATAGTCGTCCAATTGAAACCATACAAAAACCAAACTAGCACAACCCAAACGCTAAAGTCTCCTGCAGCCTACCAGAGAACCTCTGAGAACAGAGAATCAGGACAGGAACTCTTGCCTTCTGGACAACCAACGTTGGTTCACAAGAATACAGAATGTGTCTGACCAAAAACCTCTAGAGACTCACTACAGCCAAGATAAAGACACAACTCAGCTGCAGCAAATCCACTAATCACTGCACACATTAGCACCATGTGCTAATTGTGGCTAAAGAACCTCATTTACCAAGACAACTATCCAGTACAAAGCCCTAAAACACACCAAGGAACACATTAAAGATGATTTTACTGCTGGAAGCTGCAAGCCAACGCCTAAAGAACAAACTAAAGCAACGGAGCCAAACCCAGTTCACTGGTGAAGAGAAGCAGAGGAAATGTTTGTCTGCAGCTAAACAAAGCAGGAAGACACTGAGCTGCTCAGGTGTTCCTGATAATACCAAGCAGCCACCTGGACAGCCAATAGGAACACAGCTTCCTGGAACTCCAGAGGGCTGGCTTAGTCAAGTAAATTTAGTTTAAAGTTGAAGCAGAAAGTTAACAAAGAAAGTTGAAAACCACTTTCTGATCCCTGAAATCTCTGAGTTTTCACACAAAGAACACCTGAACATGTCAAACTGGTTCCATAGTAGAACCCTCATTGTAAAAACGTCATAGTATGGTGTGTTGCTCAAAAAACATTAGGACCCGGCTGTCAGGGGACAAACATGTAAGAAACATGAGAACAGAGAGAATCCAACCAGTAGGTCACAGTTTATCATCATCTAATCATCTCCTGAAGTCCATATGGTGAGAGACATCAGTATCTGGTTGTTAATTTACCAGAGGATGTTTATAATCAATGCTGATGTGGTCTGTACTCTACAGTAAAGAGAGACAAATATTCAATAACTTCACTCTTATACATTGTAGTGTCACTAAAATCACTGCAGCCTTCAACTGGCTCCTGTTGACAAAGTGTTTTAACAGAAATGTAAATGCTGTAATTTGATTCTTTTAATAAACCATGTAACTTGAATGGATGCGATGCTGGTGTGACCACAGTGCACACGTCTGATGTTGCTCACAGTGGTCCAAGGGACACTCAGGGAGTTTGTGTGTTTGCTCAGACTCAGGAAAAATTAGAGGGAACATTGATTGCAGATAATATCAGGTAACTTCTGTATTTATACATTTAAATGAGAACAAAAATATTTTTTTTTGTATACTATCCATTGAAAAATGGTAAATAAATTTGCAGTTGTTTCCTGTCAACTGTTTTGCTAAACTACAGAAAGAAATCAAGAAAAGCACTCAGAGAGCGCAGTACTCCACCAAGGCTGCTCAGTCGTATCATTCCTGACAGCTGAAATCTTGAGAAAATTAGTGGCAGAAATCACAGCACTATAGAATGTGTCCATCTAATATAGATGTACCCACGAACAAAATGACCTTGCGCTGAGCACAGGCGTGTGTTATTCATGTGTACGTTATGTACGGATACCGTATTAGTCTTCGTTTGGTTCATGCATTATGGCAGTTTTGCACGTTTTCTTGGTGGATTATTCACGCTTATGACTGTGTTCGTCTCCCTGTGTGCAAATGTTCCACCAAAAACAGTTCCAACTGCAGGGTTTCCTCGACTTATGTCTGAGTTTGGTTCCTACGGATCGACCTAAGTTCATTTTCGCCATAAGTCGCAAATCCGGTGAAAACATATACAAAGCTGTTACATGCATCACGACATCGATCAGTTCTTTAGAAAAGTCATGAATACCAGTGACTTTCATGCATGTATGAATCATTTTACAAGAAGATAACAGAATATGTTGCACTGTTTTTACAACTTGAGTGTTTTATTCTATCTAATTTCACTTCCATGGAGATGGCTTTCCTTTTCTTGGAAGCACTGCCATCAGAAGAGTCTGACTTATGCTTGAGAGCCATAATGACAGGCAAAAAGTTAGTGAATGTAGCACAATACAACCGGCGAATGTCAGCAAAACTGTCTTATAGCACTGCGTGACGACGTATTCATCCGCTTGTCAACTAGTTCCACGTAACCAGTTCAGACGTTTATGACGTCGAGGACGTCATAAACTGAGGACACCCTGTATTTTGATGTTTTTTTAGCTCCTCCCAACACACTGTGATTGGTTCAAAGAAATGCAAACAAGCCCAAGCATTATTTTATCCCTACAGCAGAATGACAGTGGGTCGCAGTCGGATCATTCCACAGGGAAACTGTTACTGTGTCGACAGAACTTCTACCAAAAAATGCTTTTATGTGTGTGTAAGTGCATGTCGGTGGGAGATTGCTTTATGTTTTATCACACTTTATCTCATAATTAACAGCTTTTTAATGCAACACAGCTCAGCTTTGAAAAATCTCTGTGCATAACTGAATAAAATAAGCATAAATGAATGTATCAAACAATTAAAATCCAACCCATCAAACACATAATGTACAGAGTCGACGAAAGCTGTGATTCATAGCTTTTTGTTCCACGTTATTTGAAGCTCCAAGGACTCTGTGATGCTTCGGTGCTGTCATACAATCAGAACATCAATGAATTGTCATTTTCCAGCCAGAAATCTTTGTGCTTTATCAACAGTTTGCGGATCCATCTTAATCTCCTCACAGCTGAATTTGTGATTTCTGGTGCAGTGGGTTTAAACAAAAAAGCACATCTCGGCTCAGCTCCTCTGCTTTTTATGCAAAGACAGATATTGTGACATTATTTAGCATCACGCTCACAAACAAATTCAATCCGACTCCACGTTCGACTCCTTGTAGCTCGGTGAAACGAGGAGGATATTAAATTTGTCAACCTGAGAGCGTTTCTGCAGTGAAAGGTGGCCTAATCTGCTTCTCCATGCAGCTGTCGTGATCAAAGGAATCACACTCCCATGACAACAACCCACACACACACACACAGTGACACAATGAGGCGCATGGATACACCCCGACACACAAAGTAAAACTCGCTGCTGCTTGATGTTGTGTGTTTTCTGTAAGAAGCTCGACTCCCTGCTGCGAGAGAACGGACGACACACACTCAGACGAACACACTTGTGTTCCCACGCCGCCTCAAACCGCAGCCACAGAGAAGAAACCTTTCATTTTGAAAGACTCTAATGTCACTTTTAGCCGGAGTAAACGAAGACGTGGTTTCAAAATGTGCACATTTTAAAATATTCAGCGTTTCTACAGATGCAGGAGGATCATCAGAACCACTCTCATGTGCAATCAGCAGCTAGTTAGCTTAGCTTAGCACAGACATCTGCACAACAAAGCATCTAAAAGTCCTGATTTTAAAGCTGCAGTTGCAGGATTTTTACATATAGAGGGACATCTGTTGCATTCTTACGATGAAGTTTTAAATCTGGTGTCTGGTGCATGTGTAGCATCGCAGCAATAACTGGTTTGCACAAAGCAGCTAGCGGAGAATATGGAGGAAAAACTGAGAAAGCATCCAAGAAAGGTTTCTGATTCTGCAGATGAAAAAAACTTGAGAGTCTGAAAAAGAAAGACAGTAAGGTGCACATCACAGGCATGCATCTGCAGTGTGTAATTGTAACAGGTGTGTACACAAATGAATAATTCCACCTAAAATCCCCCATTGTTTTTGTTTATATAACTCACCTAAAAATTTCTATCTTGAAATAAATAAATAAAAAAGTTCATATGTTTTGCACATGTTTAAGAGTTCTTTTTAATAAATTAGTATGGCTTTGTTAAGTATTAAATATGTGGGACATTTCATGTGCAGAGAATAATATTTAATAAATAATTCAGATGGTATGAGTTTCCTATTGCACTGTTTCAGACATAAAATTCCTGGTAAAGTCATTTATTTCTTTTCATTATGAGCTGTTGTTATTTTCGACAGTTTTGCAGCAGTGATGAACGGTTGGTGGTAAATTCCTGTAGGCGGCAGCAGGACTGCGCTGTACACGTTGTTTTCCATGCTGGCTGTAGAGGCAGGTAGACGTAATGGTAGTTCTCTGTAAAGCAAGGAAAACAGGATCCAAACCGGGGACTTTCCAGCGTATTGTCTGAAATGTATACTTTGTGTAATAGGTAAGCTCATATACATCTTTTTTCTATCATTTATAATTCGTTTAAGATTTAAACGCTACGGTTTAGTCACAGTTGCTGCACTGTTTATTTCAGAAAACGTGTGTGTTCATACACAAAATGTACGTGGACTGCTGTTATATATATATATATATAACTTGTTTAGATGTTTTAAAGTTATGTGGATAGGGTTTTAATGACTTAGCTGCGTGTAGGTGGAACTTAGTGCACATGTGTAGCATGTTTAGCTTAGCCTGTGGAGTTAAGGTGGCAGCGGGACTGCCCTGTACACGTTGTTTTCTTTTCCATGCTGGCTGTAGAGGCAGATAGACGTAATGGTAGCTCTCTGTGAAGCAAGGGAAACAGGATGCAAACCGGGGACTTGCCAGCGTATTGTCTGAAATGTATATTTTGTGTAATAGCGGACCGGACTGTGTGAGGTGAATCAGCTTTGAAGGGGAAAGCTGTGTCTGCAGCTCAGCCCTGAATTCTACCGCCGGGAGTGACCGTGGCCGCGGACTGTGGTCGTGGATTCGTTGTTCTGGTGCAGGAGTTGGATCTCTGACCTTCTTTCTGGTGCAGGAGTTGGATCTCTGACCTCCTTTCTGGTGCAGGAGTTGGATCACTGACCTTCTTTCTGGTGCAGGAACTGGATCACTGACCTTCTTTCTAGTGAAGGAACTGGATCGCCAACCTTTGACATCAGTGGATTTACTTTGGTCGTGACAGGGAGTACAGCTTCTACAGGTGACATGGGAAATGATCAAACGTTGTGCACAACGGGAGTAAAGGACTAAGAAAAAAAGAGTGCAACAAATCTGTTATTTTGGCCAAATAGTTTGTTATTGAAACTAAATTTTGGATGTCTTGGAGATATTTAAGTAATAATATTGATATCTCAGAAAAATAAGTGATTTGAGTCAGTGTGTCATTCCTCTGTGTGAAATCATTCCTGTCCTACTGCCTAAGACTCAGAAATTCTTGTAGGTAAATATCTTTAAACCTCGAACCAGGACATCACTGATGAACTGTGGTGATCCCAGACCGTGAGATTTATTTTTGCAGTTTTGTTTGGACCTGGTTACATTTACCTTGTTATTTAATTTATTTTGCTTAAGATATCATTGTTATTGTGTAGTTATTTATTTATTCATTCATTTTTCTTTGGGAGCTTTATTTTATTTTGACGTGACTTTTACTCTCCAGATATTTCTGTGACCTTTACCCTTTGGTGATGTCACTTCCTCTCTGTTCATGCTCCTTTCTTCAGACGGTCTGTGAATCTGGTAGGAACAGGTGAGTAAACAGAGCGCCTTCCATTTGTAGCTTTAGACCCAGGAAAAACACATTTTGAATGTGGTTTGAGGCTTGTTTTATTATTTTTGATTTATTTTGTTTAATGTGTGAACGTTATGTTATCTTTTAGTTGTAGAGTACAGCAGGTTAGTGAGGCTTTAGGCTAGCTGGTGAGGTGGTGGTTTCTAATGTGGTACGTTTTCTTCTCCTGTTTAGAGCGGCTAGCGTGACACCTCGTGGTTTGCTGTACCAAAATTATTTTATTTTCATCAGGTATGTGAGCTCCCCCTTTTTTTGTGTGTCTTGTATTTTGTTTAATTGTTTTCATGGTTCTGTTTCAGTGTTGATATTGTGTTCTCTGTTTGATTGTTCAACACTTATGAAATATATATATACAATATAAAAAATGCCGCTAGCTGGTAGAGTGACGTGTGATTTTATGATCGGCCTGTACAAGGTTGTTTTACTGGCTGTGCTTTCTCTTCAGACGGTCTGTGAATCTGATAGGAACAGAGCGGCTAGTGTGACACCTCGTGGTTTGCTGTACCAAAATTATTTTATTTTCATCAGGGATGGAACAGGAACAGAAATAAACCAGCTAGCGTGCAACAAAGTGATCTCCCATCATCATTCTCCACACACACAGACACACACAACGCAGAGGAGAGAGAGTTAGGCCCGACGGCTACATAATCATGAATCAGTCAGCGGCTAGTTAGCTTAGCTTGGCATAGAGATTGGAAACTAGGACAAAATCTGCAAACAAAACAACAAAACCTCTACAATTCCTGATTGTAAAGCTGCAGTTGCAGGACTTTCACAAAAACAAAACACATCTAAGAAATGTTTCTGATTCTGCAGATAAAAAAGAAACTTGTGAGGAAAGTTTACAATCTAAAAAGGAGTGCAGTTACTCAAATGCACACAATCTAAAATATGCAGCATTTTTACAAATGCAGGACGATCATCTCAACCACTCTCAACTAGTTAGCTTAGCCTAGCATAGAGGCAGGACACGGGCAACATCTGCAGGAGGATCATCAGAACCACTCTCATGTGCAATCAGCAGCTTATTAGCTTAGCTTAGCATAGAGATCTGCACAACAAAACATCTGAACATCCAGATTTTAAAGCTGCAGTTGCAGGATTTTTAGATAAAGAAAAAGCATGTAAGAAAGGTTTAAGATTCTGAAGATAAAAAAGAAACTGGAGGACGTTTACAAAAGGAAAGAGCTTCTCTGTGCAGCTACAATGTTTGTGTAATTACATAAAAGTGCAAAATCTAAAACAACCACTCTCAGCTGATTAGCTTAGCTTAGCATAGAAGCAGGAAATGGGCAAAATCTGTAAAACAATGCTTCTAAAATTCCTGATGATAAAGCTGCGGTCGCAGGACTTTCACATCAAGAAAAAGCATTGAAGAAAGTTTTCTGAAAAAGGTGTATCTCACAGGCATGCGTCTCCGGTGTTTGTGTCATCACATCAATGTGCACAGTCTAAAATATTCAGCTTTTCTCCAAATGCAGGAGGATTTTATTCACCCGAGAGTCATTTGAATGATCTGAAGGCGGCGCATGAGAAGATATGAGAATGTTTCAGTGATGCAGCCGTGAGCAGATGTTGTTGTTATTGTGCAGATGCCATGTTGTTGTGTTGCTGCAGGTTTTTCCTCCTCCCTGGCAGCAGAATCCACCCAAACCCTCCTTTCATGCTTTAGTCATCCCACCGCTGCTGCAACCTCCCTCCTGGCTCCACTCCCGAGGAGCTCTTTAGCCTTTTGCAGAGACTCACGTCGTCCCCGCAGACCCACAATGCACCGGACACAAACCTGCAGCCCTCGGTCATCTGCATTCTGCCGTTAGCCGCCACTTAGCTCTGCAGCATCCCGGTCATCCTCCTCTGGAATAACTTCAATCTCATCAGCAGAGTGGCTCTAAAAAAAACTGATTTATTCACCCTCTGATCCTCTCTGCTGGATTTTCACACTCAGGCGTCAGCACGAGGGGATCATTCAGATTGTGTTTGTGGGGTTTTGTTTGGAAAAGAAGAGAAAAGTCTAATTTAATCAAAGCTGCAGAGACAGAAAACATGCAGAACAAGAGGCTTGATAACAAATAGAGGCTTTTTTTGTGGAACAATTCCCTGTTATTGAACATATTTCCCTTTTTTGTGAAATTACAGATAATAGCTGGTAAAATTATGAACTCTACAAAGCTGTTAATAGTCTCCACATTGTAATGATAACAGCAAATGTATATTTGCGTATTATCAATAGTTCATGTGACTGCTGCTTATACCTCCGGACAGTAGGGGGCGATCGGGGTCTGTGAGTAGATTAAGCGCAGAGCTCAGATATGTTTACGGGTCCTGTCTGTACATGAGATGAAGCCAAGCTTTATATAAAGTACCTTCTTCTTCAAGTAACGGCTTTATTATTAAGAAACCACAACAAAAACAATACATGGTGTCAGAAGGTGGTCTTGAAGAGAGGTAACGGACGCAAATATAAACAACGAGGACGAGCTACCGAGGCAAGCTAATGTTAGCCACCCAGCTAACGGTACCGACGCATCAGCTCGGCAGTGAACTTTGTGTTGCTAACTGGCCGTGAGAGAAAGAGGACTAGCGACGACAACATGGACGGCTTACACCCACCACCCGCCCTTCAGCTTACTGGGAATGTGGTTGAAAATTGGAGGAGATTTAAGCAACGCTTTGCTTTGTACATATCGGCAATTGGACTTGAGGCAAGTGACAAAAAGCAAGCGGCAGTGTTTTTGCACGTAGTGGGTGAGGATGCACTAGTAGTTTATAATAACTTCACGTTTGCTGATGGAGACAGAATGAAGCTAAATAAGATAATGGAGAATTTTGAAGCTTACTGCATACCTAAGAGAAATGTGACATTTGAGAGGCACAGATTCTTGTACAGAAGACAGGAGAGACAGTCGATCAGTATGTAACAGAGCTACGGAACAGAAGTAAGACGTGTGAATTTGGAGGACTGACAGACTCTTTAATAAAAGACAGACTTGTGTGCGGGATTCCTGATAATAGTCTAAGAGAGAGGCTACTGAGAGGGGAAAATCTCGACCTGGAAAAAGCATTGAAACTGTGCAGAGCGGCAGTCATTCATCCATGCGCGCAAAGTACCATTTGCTCTTCAGAAGCCACTGAAAGATGAGCTGGACCGGATGGAGAACCTGGAGGTGATTGAAAAGATCGATGAACCAACAGAGTGGGTGAGTTATTTTGTTATTGTTGAGAAAAAGAATGGACAGCCAAGGGTATGTATGTATCCTAGAGATCTAAATAGAGCTATACAGAGAGAGCATTTCAAACTCGTCACGAGAGAAGAAATAATGTCACAGTTTGCAAATGCGAAATACTTTAGCAAACTGGATGCATCATCAGGATTTTGGCAGTTAAAGCTGGACGATGCAAGTTCAAAACTATGCACATTCAACAGTCCATTTGGCAGATATAGATTCCGGCGACTGCCATTCGGCATTGCTTCAGCACCCGAGGTGTATCACAAGACAATACACATGATCTATGAGCACCTGGAAGGAGTGGACACATCAATGGATGACATCGTTGTGTGGGGAAGCACAAAAACAGAACATGACATCAGACTGAGAAATGTTCTTGAGGCAACCAGAAAAGCAAATCTGAAGCTGAATAAAGAGAAATGCCAGCTTGGAGTGAAGGAACTGACATTTGTGGGGGACATCCTGAGCAGCAAAGGCATCAGACCGGATCCCAGAAAAGTGTCAGCAAACAAAAATATGCCAAGGCCACAATGCAAGAAGGATGTACAGAGGTTTAATGACATGATCAACTACATGGGAAAATTGATACCCAATCTCTCTGAAAAGATGGTGCCACTGAGACAACTGACTGAAAAGAAAATTGAATGGGAGTGGAATCATGAACATGAGAATTCGTGGTGCGACTTGAACAAGTTGCTCACAGAAGAGCCAGTTCTGAAGTTTTATGACCCGGTGATATGTTGCTAAAAAAACTAAAACAAAAAAAAGTCATAGTAATATGTCAATTAAAAAAGCCTATAGTATAGCATGTCGTCCAAAGAACATTGTTTTGTCCCGGCTTTCTGAAGTAGGTGAGGAGCAACACAAAAACAGTCCAAACGCTGGTTTCCAGAGGGTTAGACGAGTATTTATTTGAAAGAATAAGTTTACAACAACAAAACATGTGAGGGGGTTAAAAGCAAATAACATATGCCTGTGAAAGATTCCACCAGTTTGTGTCAGGGCAAGCAATCAGTGTTGAAACTGACCATAAACCACTGATTGCATTGTTCCAGAAGCCACTCAATGACTGTCCACTGAGAATCCAAAGAATGATGATCCAGCTGCAACGCTACACACTCAACGTGATGTACACCCCTGGTAAGCTGATGTACACAGCCGACACTTTATCCAGAGCTGTTGACCCAAAAGAGCCAGCAAACACCAAAATGGACAATGATGTAAAAGCATATGTGAACATGATCACGAGCGCACTGCCTGTCGCAGATGGAAAAATGGAGCTCATAAGAACAGAGACAAGCAAAGATGACACGTTAGAAACACTGTGCAAAACTATTATAGATGGATGGCCCAACTGTAAGCAAGACAGCCCACCTGTTATTCAAGAGTACTGGAACTGCAGAGCAGAACTGTCGGTGGTGGAAGGCATCATCTACAAGGGAAGCAAAATAGTCATTCCAAAGAGTCTACGAGGAGACATGCTCAAGAAGATACATGCAGGACATCTTGGCATTGAAAAATGCAAAAAGAGAGCACGCGAGGTGATGTATTGGCCACGGATTAATCAGGATGTGAGGAATGAGGTGTGAAACTGCTCAACATGTTTGAAGTACCAAGCAAGCAATCCTGCAGAGCCACTTAAGCTACACCCTGTGCCAGACCGACCTTATCAGAAGGTGGGTGCTGACCTCTTTGTTTCTGGAGGAAAGGAGTACATTGTGGTCACAGACTATTATTCCCTGTATCCAGAAGTCTGTAGATTGCACACTACGACCGCAGAGACTGTGATTACATCCATGAAAGCCATATTCACAAGACACGGTGTTCCGAGTGAAGTTGTTACAGACAACGGACCACAATTTGCCAACAAGTTCAGACAGTTTGCCACGGCATGGGACTTTGTTCACACAACATCAAGTCCTCACTACCCCCAGTCTCACGGGCTAGTGGAAAAGTCAGTCCAAACTGTAAAAAGACTGATGGGCAAGGCATGAGACAGTGAAACTGACTTCTACCAGAGCCTGATGGTATACCGCACAACGCCACTTGAGTGTGGTGTGTCGCCAGCTCAGCTCCTTATGGGACGATGCCTGAGATCAAACCTGCCCATCCAGTATGACCTACTTAAGACGAAGGAGGAAAACAGTGTGAAGAAGTTCAGGGAGCAGCAAAAAGCAAAGCAGAAGTTCTATTATGACAGAGGAACAAAGAACCTACCTGAACTGCATGTTGGGGACCAAGTGAGGTTTAAAGACAAAACAAACACATGGACACAGAAAGCAAATGTTCTGAGTGAAGTTCAACCAAGGTCATATACCATTCAGACAGAAGATGGAGCTCTCCTGAGACGAAATCGCAGAGATCTTCTCAAGGAACCTGCAACTGGAGAAGAGAGGTTTGAGGCTGCTGAACAACCGGAACACACACTCAAGACTCCATCACCTGAGTCACCTACACCATATGCAAGAACAAACACTCAGAAAGTCTTCAAGAACGTGAAGCCACCTGAGAGACTCATTGAACAGATTTAATGTGTTTATATGTTGGTTGTAAGGTTATGATGTCATAATATCTCTTTAAGTTTAAGCACAGTTGTGTACTTGTGTGGTACAGACTGAGGTTAGTGCAAGCTGATTTTGTTATTAACTTTAAGTTAACTGAGTTTAGCTTAACAAGTAAAAAGAGAGCTATCATTATTCTTTAAGTATATACATAAGGAAGACAATGTTAATTTTGTCAAGACAGGGAAAGGTTTTATGTTTATAATTGAAAAGTGTTTTTATGTGAAAAAAAGTCATTTTGATAGTATAAGTCCTTCATGTTGAACTGAGAGAGGTTATTTTTTATGAAAGTAGAATGTGTTTATTTTGAAAGAAGAAACGAAAAAAGGGGGAAGATGTAATGATAACAGCAAATGCATATTTGCGTCTTATCAATGGTTCATGTGAATGCTGCTTATACCTCCGGACAGTAGGGGGCGTTCGGTGTCTGTGAGTAGACAAAGTGCAGAGCTCAGACATGTTTAAGGTTCCTGTCTTCATGTGATGAAGCCAAGTTTTATATAAAGTACCTTGTTCTTCAAGTAACGGCTATAAGCCTGAAATAACACTTTTTTTCTCTTTTTCTAATTATATCACCATAAACAAATTACAATTCTTTGTCATAATTTTCAACAAAAAGATGCAAAAATACAATGAAAAGACACAAAAATCACAACAAAAATGTAGAAAAACACCACAAAAAAACAGAACTACCATGAAAAAATGCAAAATCACCACAATATACAAGATATACAAAATCACCACAAAAAGACACAAAATCACAACAAAAATCTCCAAAATCATCACAAAAAGATGCTAAACTACCGTGAAAAGATACAAAATCACAATAAAACTACACAAAGTCTCCACAAAAGATTCAAAACTATCATGAGAAGGTGGAAAATTATCACAAAAATATACAAATTCATCACAAAAACACACAAAACTATAATGGAAAGATGAAAAATCACCATAGAAAGACTCAAAACTACCACAAAAATATACAAATTCACCACAAAAACACACAAAACTATAATGGAAAGATGCAAAATCACCACAGAAAGACTCAAAACTACCATGAAAAGATGCAAAATCACATCAAAAATAGACAAAATCACCACAAAAAGACAATGTGTTATTTTGTGCTTTTGGAAACACAAATTTTTTTACCATTTAATGACCCGAACAACTAATCTGGAAAATAATCAGCAGAGAGAATAGTTGTGATTTGGCTTATTTAGTGTGGTGAGGCTGTTAAATGAGCATTCAGAGCTTAATATCAATCAGATTCCTCCATTTGTTTGGGATTTATCCATAAACGTGATTAAAGATAATTAAAAGCTGTGGCTGTTGCTGTGCTTCCCTGTTAACAGAGAAGCAGAATAAACCTCCTGTTTCTCCTCCAGTCGGCCAAACCAAGGCCGCCGCTGCAGTTTAATCACACAAAGTGTCACATTAATTCAGACAAATTCAAGCAATCTAGTTTTCTAATAAAGCTGTCATATTTGCATCCGGTGACTTACGCTCGCCATCGTTCCAGATTAATTCCCGTCACAACCTTTTGATTTATGAATAACTGAGGGCAGCGTCTGAGACTGGGAGCACAACCTCCACTTTTAATCTAACACACAAAATCACATTTCTCCAGAACTGTGTGTGTTGAGAAGCCTGCAGCTTATTTCTGTAGTTTTTGCAGCATCGTTTCTGTAAAATGTTCAAATATCTGCTGCAGAGCTGGAGCCTGAACCTCCACAAGAAAACAAGAAAACATGTTCCAGATGAGACAAACAACAAACTCAGTCTCACTGCTCAGAAAATCTGCTTTAAGGCTTCAAAGACCTTTGGAGAACTCCGCTTCAGCAGTAACAATAATAATGATAATAATAATAATAATAATAATAATAATAATAGTAATGTTTTAATATTATGGTGTATTGTTTTGGTATTATTATTAGTATTATTAATAGTAGTAGTAATAGTATGGTTATTATTATTGTTATTATTCTAAATAATAATAATAGTAATACTACTATTATTATTATTATTATTAATAATAATAATAATAATATAGCAATAATCTTTTAAAATATTATTATTATTATTATTATTATTATTAACAATAATAATGATAGCAACAATATTAATTAATGTTATTATTTTTAGGAGTAGTATTAGTAGTAGGAGTTCTATGGTTATTATTATTGTAAATAATAATAGCAACAATCTTTTAATGTTGTGATTTATGGTTTTGTTATTAGTAGTAGTAATAGTATTATTATTGTTATTATTATTATCATTATTAGTGTTAGCAATACTCTTTTAAAATTATGGTTTAGGGTTTTAATATTATTATTACTAACATTATTATTAAGAGTAGTACTAGTAGCAGTATGGTAATTATTAATATTAATCATGATAATAAAATAATAACAATTGAATATCTTATAAATAAATGTCTGCAAGCACATGAATATTATAAAATAAATGTAAACATAAACATTAAATTAAAAATATCCAATTAAGCTCTACTAAATTAAAATAAATGAAAACATCCATCCCTTCCTGCAATTATTATTATGATTATTACTATTTCAAATATTCTAATTTATAATAATAATAATAATAATAATAATAATAATAATAATAATAACAATAATAATAATAATAATAAACATTTAAAACTGCTGTTTATGTTTATTATCACTATTTTTAATTATTGCAATAGTAAAAAAATGAAACAATAACAGTAAGAGTCTTTAAATCTTTAAAATGCTGGTTATGCTTTAATTATTGTTACTACTATTAATAATAGTAGGCTGCTACGAGTAAAATATTAGTTTATATTATAGTACTAATAGTCAAATATACTTAAAAATCTCAAAATAAAGTCATGTAAATATATAAATTAAATGAAATAATTAAAATTCATAGTGGTAACTTTAAAAAATATATCTGAAGAATAAGTTTATTTTAATATATGAATACAATATGATAAAAAAAAACCATCTAGATATAAAATTTATTTAAATCAAATTAAATTGGATGCTTTTTGGATATTTTTCTGAATCTCTGAACAAATGATAATTTCTTGGTGCACTTTGGTTTTGAGACAAGTAGAACACCTTATTTCTACACAGCTTAGTTTGCTGTTAAATCTATGTCATATACGGACTACGCCCCCTGGTGGTTTACACACACAAATACATTACCAGTATATCAACACACATGTTGAATCCATCTTTGTAGTTTTATATTAACACATACTGAAGCCAAGTTTGTAGTTTCATATTAACACTGTTGAATCTATGTATGTAGTTTTATATTAATACAAATTGAAGCCATGTTTGTAGTTTTATAGTAATACATGTTGAATCTATCATTGTCGTTTCATATTAACAGATACTGAAGCCATGTTTGTCGTTTTATATTAATACATGTTGAAGCCATGGTTGTAGTTTTTACATAAACACATGTTGAATGTGTGTTAATATAAAAACTACAAATGTTAATTCAAAATGTCTTAATACAAAAACTACAATGTGTTTATATAAAACTACAACCATGGCTTCAAGGTCCATGTATACTTTGGCAATTGGATTTTCCGTTCTGAAACTGGTATTGAAAAACAAAAAACGAGTTTAATGAAAACGTTTAATGAAATAATCACAGATAATAAAATATAAATAGCAGAAAAAACCTGAAAGAATAATTCCCTGAAAAGTCTGTGAAGGAAAAGCAGCTTTTTATCCTGAAAGATCAGAATCAGCTCCAACATCTGCATCTGACAGCATCAAGTCAACGAGAAAGAAAAGAAAAAAGAAAATGACTTCTTTCTGATCACATCTGTTCTGCTGCTCACAGGCTGCTGCTGCTCACATTCTTCACATTTATTGTACGCTTTTAAAAGTTCAGCAGACAGATGCTCTGCTTTGGAGTGTGACGATGTCGTCGGTGATGTGGAGAGTGAAGTTTCTGTTTCATCTACAGTGTGCTTTAGGGCAGCCGGGTCGGACTTGATGTTTGAAATACTGACCGACAGCTCAGATTTAACTGTCTGTAGTTCCGTTTTGATGGATGTTAAATTTTCACTCAAAGCCAACAGGAGCTGGGTCTTTAAAATAACCGCTGTCTCGTTACAGAGTGAAAGTAGCAGTTCCTCCTGAAGGTCAGAGATTGCAGCATCTGAGGGCCTCTTCAAAAGAAGACGTAGTTGATGAAGGCGTTCTGGAGCAGGGCCAGAAAGACCATGACCAAGCAGCCTTGAGATCTTAGGCAGCGTCTCCCTTGGGTGGATGTCAACGGTGTTCACTATCAGGTCTGTGGTAATCCCGTGAAAAAACAAAACAGAAAAAAATCTAGATTAAAAGTCAACATGTCACCAAAGCACTCTGTGTATAACGCCATAGTATAGGATGTAGTTCAGAAAATGTCAAACTATAGTATACTTTTCAAGACTAACATAGTATGGCCTGTAGTTCATAGTAAAGCATGTCGGCAAAAAAAACCCCATAGATTATTATGTGGTTCAAAAAGCGCAAAATGATAGGATGTTGCCTAAAATTGTCATGTATGAAATGTGGTTCAAAAAATGTCATAGTGCAGTATATTGTCAAAATAGTGTGTTATTCAAGAAAACATCAGAGTATAATATGTCATCTAAAAAATGCCATAGAATAATATTTCATTGCACAACTAAAAGTATGGTCATTTTTAAAACTGTTCAAATTCTGATATGTTGCTAAAAAAAAACAACAAAAAAAGTCATAGCAATATGTCAATTAAAAAAGCCTATAGTATAGCATGTCACCCAGAAAACATCATCGTATAGCATGTCGCTCTAAAAACATTGTTATGTCCCAGATGTCTGAAGTAGGTGAGGAGCAACACAAAAACAGTCCAAACGCTGGTTTCCAGAGGGTTAGACGAGTATTTATTTGAAAGAGTAAGTTTACAACAACACACATGTGAGGGGGTTAAAAGCAAATGGGTGTTAGTAAAATAAAAATAAATAAACAGAACTAAAAGTGAACTTCACGTTGACATTGATGGACATTCCAACCAGGAACAAAGTAAACGATAATCAATATGAAAAACAAATTTTGTCAACAAAGTTTTCTGTTAGAGTTTGTGTTCTTCTGAGTTTAACTCCAAGATTTTAAATACTTTCATTTACTGCAAATGAATATCTACTCCAAATGTCTCCCTAATAATCATTATCAGCCTTAAAAACCCACAAAACACCCCTCTATACTCAACCACACTTAGTACAGTCCGGTTCCCCCTTCTATAAATCTGCTTGGAATCTTCCACTTCCTGTTTGTCAAAGTGGCCTTCTACCTGGACAGGTTTTGTTGGAGCTCATGCAACAAACATTTTGGGTAACTGCACTTTAATATGGATGGATGACACTGAATTAGAGTCTGTTTTAATGAGACTGAGTTAAGATGTGTAGCTCTGTCATTAAATAGGAAATTATTTCTCAGAATTCACAGAGAAAAGTCTGAAATGTTTGCTAGGTTAGCGTCCCACATGTTCTTTGGCTCAGCTAAAGCTAACTCTCTCCAACTTCTGGATCTCTTGAGTTGCTTGTTGTTAAAATATCTTGCTGTAGGTGCTGAAGCTCAGAAAGTCTGAGATGTTTGTTCAAAATAAGCTCATTCTCAAGTCTGATCTGAACTGTCCTCTTTTGTTTGAACTTTCCCTAAACTTAGGAGTTAATGACAGAGCAGCACATCCAGATTCAGTCTCATTTATGTAGAGATTAAACTTCAGTGTCATTCATTGATGTTAAAGTGCAGTTTTTCAAATGTTTGTTGCACATGCTCCCGACCAAACCAGTCCAGGTGGAAGACGATGTGAAGAGAAAGCTCCAGAGGATGAATATCACACATTTACGTTGGAAATAAATGTCCTTTAATTAGACATTGTCATGCAAAAGTTGGATTTCCCTTTAATGATGTTCAAATCTTTGTTGAGTGTTTTGTTGATGTTGGTTTCTAAATGTTTTCTGACACTCGGCCCCAAAGATTAAAACCTTTTACGGCTCACAAGCTGCAACAATTCACACATTATCAACTATCTTTCTGACTAAACTAAGATAAAAAGTGAAAAACTGTCTGATTCCTGCATCATGAATGTAAATCTTTTTGGTTTTTATGACAGTAAACTAAATATATATTTGGGTTTGACATTTTCTAAACCAAAACAAGAAATGAATTAGTGGAGAAAACAATCAACAGATTAATGGACAAAGAAAATGTGTTTTCCAACATATATGGCTGAATTACTCCAACTTTACAAGATACATACAATTTTAATTCAATTTTATTTATAGAACACCAATTACAGGTTAAATTGTCTCAAGATGCTTTATTTTTATATTTTTTGTCATATTTAAAATATGAGAAAGTAAGAAATTTAAACCTCTTGACTAATCCAATTTATTATTTGGTTTTTAAGAGACTAATGTACAATTAAAATAAGTTTCTCTACTAAAACTACTAAACATGAGGTCAAATAGAAGGAAGAGTTTTAAATACTGCAGTCCCACGACGACAAGAATAAAGTTTGTCAACAAAAACTAAATCTGCTGGTGGATTCCATGAAAGTCCTAATAAATGATAAAGTGTGATACTAAAGGTTTGTGGTGCTAAAAATGTCAAAGTAAAGATATGAAGTTGAACATGTGGATGGAGGTTGATAAAAGTTGACCTTCCTTCATTTCTCTGGAGCGACTCCATGGATTTTACGGATGGTGGTTAAAGACCTGCTCTTCTAGTGGTCTTCCTTCTAGTCGCTGTAAAAAGTCAGTCCATCCTGGCCGACTTCAACACCTCCTCATGACAGCTTGTTCTGCCTCCGACCTCATGGAAACTCCAGAAACTCGGGAAAACCTGTGGAGACTCGAAGAACTCGTGGAGACTCGAAAAACTCGTCGGGCGGGGGAAGGTGTGGTGGGTGGTGGGGGGGAGTAGAGGGGGGCAGTGGGGGAGGTGGGGGAGTAGAGGGGGGAGGCCGCCACCCACCTCCCCGCCTACTCTCCGCCCTGACTCCACCCAGACTCCGCCTTGGCTCCACCCATGTGGTGACTTCAGGAACTACGATGCCAAAGGGAGGACGAATTTATTTCTTTGTATCTGATCTGTAGCTCAGTGAGTTAAGGATTTGCCTATGGAGCTGCAGGTCGCTGGTTCAAGACCAGACCCTTCTTAAATTTTTTGAAAATCCTGACAAAGACAAAGAAAGAAAAAGGCCGGTGGTTGGTCTTGAACCTGCGACCTTCCACTCTGTAGTCTATCCTCTTAACCCCCTGAGCTACTCGCTCAGATACTAATTTTACTTTTTTTTGCGCATTTGTCATCTATTTTTTGTCGTTTCCGAGTTTTTTTTTTAACTCGAGTCTCGACTCGACCGTTTTTCTCAGGAGGTGGGACTTCAGCCTTTGTGCTGGAGGGTGGAACCCTCAGTTCCAAGACTTTCCAAAGCCTCCACACCTCCCGAGTCCTCAGGACCTGAGCTTTCACACAGTCTGAGGGCTGAAATTTTCTAAGTCCCACAGTAGTTCTCTGTTAGATTGAACCTTCATACAGTCTGAGGGCTGAAATTTTCTAAGTCCCACAATAGATCTCTGGTAGATTTGACTTTCAGACAGTCCAAGGACTGATATCTTCTAAGTTCCTGAGTAGTTCTCTGTTAGTTTGAACCTTCAGACAGTCTGAGGACTGAAAACCTAAAAGTTCCTGAGTAGTTCTCTGTTAGTTTGAACCTTTAGACAGTCTGAGGACTGAAGTTTTAAAAGTTTCTCAGCACTTCTCTGTTAGTTTGAACTTTCTGGTTAACAGAAGCCTTAAAACTTGTGACCATGAACCTTGATTTCACATTTAGATCATCCATCTGAGTTCTTCTCAGACCTTCACCTGTGGGTTTTTAGACATCCTGAACAAACTTTGATTCTCTTCACTGAACAGTAAAGTTTGTGGAGATCAGAAGGTAACATTAGTTTGATCAGTGCCTTCAACTACTAGTAGACTTTATCTGGAAAGCAGTTTTCTGAAATGAGTTCTTAGTAAATCTGTCCACAATCAAACCAAGAACATAGAAAGAGGAAATGTTTGAAGAAATAACTTGATGTTTTCATTTCAGACTAGAAAATGCTTGAAGACCTTCATCTGTTTTTGTTCTTTTTGATCGTTTTATTGTCTGTTGTGGTTAATTTGATCTTCTAAAGTTTAACTGGTGTCTTTTCAAATGTTTTGTCTTGAGGTTGATTCTTCTTAAATGTTTAGTTTTGCTCTTTTCTCACCTTTTAATTTTTTCTAATTTCTGATTTGATTTAGACATATTTTGTCTTTTTAATGTTTAATTGTTTTTTTAAATGTTTTATCAGCTTGTTTGAAAAATTTCCTTTTCTTTCCCAATGTTTAATTTTTCGATTAAATCTTAAAGGTTATTCTTTTTAAATGTTTTAACACCTTTTAATGTTTAATTTTCTTTTTAAATGCTTCATTGTATTTTCGGTTTAATTCTTATTTAAAGTTATATTGTCTTTAAGATTAAAATTTTTCTAATTAAACATTTAATTTTTTTAATTAAATCTTTTGTCTTTTTTAAAGGTTTTATAATCTAATTAAATGTTTTGTATTTTTTTAAATGTTTATTATTCTTCTTGTTTAATTATATTTTCAAATGTTTAATTATCTGAAATATTTCATCTTTAATGTTTAATATTTTTGTTTTAAAAAATAGTTTAATTTCATAATTACATCTTTTGTGTCTTCTGTTTATCTAATTAAATGTTTTGTCTGATTAATCTAATTTAATTGTAGTTAATGTTTAATTTTCTTTTTAAAAGTTTTGTGTATTAAATGTTTTTGTCCTTTGATTTAATTGCTTTTTTAAATGTAGTTTATTTCTTTAATCTTTTTTTTCTGTCAAGATTTTAACCCCAACCTTAAAAATGAAACAAACTTAAATCACAATGAAAATACTTCTGTTGTCACAATCATGAGTTAGTCAATTATTCAGTTTATCAATTCAACTTTATTTGTTTCGCACCTTTCACACAGATGACAAAACTAAACAAGCAAAGAGAAAAAAATATGCTAAAACTAGGATTACAACTCAAAAACATATTTTTTAAAAAAAGATTTAACATGGTAATAAAATCTGTTGTGTCCAGGGGATGGAGGGAGTTTATTGAAGTTTTCTTGGGCTCACATGGTAAATCATTTAAAATATAAAGTTTAAAGTCAGTCTAAGGAAACTGGAAACTGTAGAGCGACAGAAGAACCAACAATATCTCCTGTTTTCTCCTTTAATGATTCGACTCTTCTTGTGCTTTCAGACCAAAGAACTACAGACTCTTCACAACCTGCTCAAACTCTTGGTACAGGACCTCACCACACGGGTCAAGAAGGTTTCCATCTCATTTCTACTCTGAAGCTCACCTTCTCCTGCTCAAACTGCTGACAAATGTTTCTGCTGCTCTAAAGTCTGCTCTCCAGAACTTCCTAAAAACTCTCAGTCTCTCCTGCTGCAGGTTGCTTTGTAGAACTGTTCCAGAAAACCTCACTAAACCACATGGAGGAGCCTCAAGATAGTCGTCCAAATGAAACCATACAAAAACCAAACTAGCACAACCCAAACGCTAAAGTCTCCTGCAGCCTACCAGAGAAGCTCTGAGAACAGAGAATCAGGACAGGAACTCTTACCTTCTGGACAACCAACGTTGGTTCACCAACAAGAATACAGAATGTGTCTGACCAAAAACCTCTAGAGACTCACTACAGCCAAGATAAAGACACAACGCAGCTGCAGCAAATCCACTAATCACTGCACACATCAGCACCATGTGCTAACTGTGGCTAAAGAACCACATTTACCAAGACAACTATCCAGTACAAAGCCCTAAAACACACCAAGAAACACATTAAAGACGATTTTACTGCTGGAAGCTGCAAGGCAACGCCTAAAGAACAAACTAAAGCAATGGAGCCAAACCCGGTTCAGTGGTGAAGCAGAGGAAATGTTTGTCTGCAGCTAAATAAAGCAGGAAGACACTGAGCTGCTCAGGTGTTCCTGATAACACCAAGCAGCCACCTGGACAGCCAATAGGAACACAGCTTCCTGGAAGTCCAGAGGGCTGGCTTAGTGAAGGAAATTTAGTTTAAAGTTGAAGCAGAAAGTTAACAAAGAAAGTTGAAAACCACCTTCTGATCCCTGAAATCTCTGAGTTTTCACACAAAGAAGCCTGAACATGTCAAACTGGTTCCATAGTAGAACCCTCATTGTAAAAACGTCATAGTATGGTGTGTTGCTCAAAAAACATTAGGACCCGGCTGTCTAGGGTCGCCGAGGAGCAACACAAAAACAGGACAAACGCTGGTTTCCAGGGGGCTAGGAGGATATTTATTTGAAAGAGGAAGTTTACAACAACACACATGTGAGCAGAAAAATCACAAAGTCTGTCTTTAGTTCAGCTGAAAATATTAGTTTTTGTCTTTTATATTGACCAAACTTTTCAGGAAGTAGAAAGAAAAATGTCTTAGTTTAATATGGTGTCCAAAATGTGGAAAAAATGTCATAGTTTAATATGTCGTCCAAAATGTGACAAAAACGTCATAGTTTGTCGTCCAAAATATCACTAAAGCATCATAGTTTAGTATGTTGTCCAAAATGTCACAAAAACGTCATAGTTTAGTATGTCGTCCAAAATGTGAAAAAAACATCATAGTTTCGTATGTCATAGAATAGCCTTTAGTCCACAAAACGTTGTTTTGTCCCGGCTGTCTGAAGTAGGTGAGGAGCAACAGAAAAACAGTCCAAACGCTGGTTTCCAGAGGGTTAGACAAGTATTTATTTGAAAGAGTGAGTTTAACAACATGTGAGGGGCTTAAAAGCAAATGGGTGTTAGTAAAATAAAAATAAATGAACAGAACTAAAAGTGAACTTCATGTTGACATTGATGGGCATTCCAACCAGGAAAAAGTAAAAGATAATCAATACGAAAAAAAAACTCTTCCTGTTCACCTCTTCAAGCCCAAAAACACACCACAGTAGCACCCTAAACTAAAAGTACCAATGGGTTCCCTGTTTTCCTTTGTGAACAATTCAAAGGTCCCTCTCTATCTCCCCACACATCCACCAACCACTGGAACACATCTCCAAAGTTCTGCCGGGCCAGCTCAGCTTCCCCTCAGAAGAAGTGGTGCCACCTGCCAGATGAAGGAGCCTTTTGAGAGGCAGCTGGCATCGTGATTGGACTGTACTTTGGTCTATTCCAATCCAGCTTCAGCTCCAGAGATGGCCGGGTGGACGAAGGCATGCAGCTGAGTCGAAAAAAAAGTGATTTTTCAACATGTTGTAAAAAAGTGCCATATGATGAAATAATGTAAAGGAGGCCGTGAAAAACACTCCAGAAAGGTTTTCTTTGAAAAAAAAATCATCATGAATTTTGGTGCAAAAAAACGCCTTACTATACTATGTCGAAAAAAAAATGCGATTTTTCAAACATGTTGTAAAAACGTGCCATATGATGAAATCATGTAAAGCAGGCTGTGAAAAACACTCCAGAAAGGTTTTCTTTGAAAAAAAAATCATCATGAATTTTGGCGCAAAAAAAACGCCTTACTATACTGTCGAAAAAAAATGGGATTTTTCAAACATGTTGTAAAAACGTTTCATATGATGAAATAATGTAAAGGAGACTGTGAAAAACACTCCAGAAATGTTTTCTTTGAAAAAAAAATCATCATGAATTTTGGCGCAAAAAAACGCCTTACTATACTATGTCGAAAAAAAAATGCGATTTTTCAGACATGTTGTAAAAGCGTGCCATATGATGAAATAATGTAAAGGAGACCGTGAAAAACACTCCAGAAAGGTTTTCTTTGAAAAAAAAATCATGAATTTTGGTGCAAAAAAACGCCTTACTATACTATGTCGAAAAAAAATGTGGTTTTTCAAACATG